>CATNWA010011050.1:0-10102 GCA_951230385.1 Staurois parvus | reverse complement strand
GTTTTTAACTTATTTTGTTCTCTATGTAAAAAAGGTTTAAGCACCGCCCTGCAAAAAACAAAATGAGATGATGTGAAAGGGGTTGTACGGGACAGTTTCCATGTAATTTTTTTCCCGGGCTGACGCAATCCATATCTAAAAATTGGAACACACAGAAATCCTCCCCTGGGGCCCGTTTTGGGGTTCTCCCAACCTTTTTAAAAAGTTTTTTTTAAAAGGAAATGTTACTGTATGAAAAGCACTGCATACATTTAAGCGCTATAAAATTTTCCTGCAACAATAAATGAATATTTTTATAATAGTTCTTGTAGTCCACCCCCATTTTAAAAAGAATGACCCTCCCATAATTAAAGGACATGCCCCGCCACCAGGGCTTTTTGTACACACAGAAAAAAAAAGCTGCCCCTAAAAACTTTTTTGACATTTTGGGCAACTATGATTTAGGCCTTTACGGTAAAAAGAAAAGGATGTTTTACAGGCTGGGAAAAAAAAAAAAAAGCATTTAGCGATTGAGTTTTTCATTATTCCAATTAATTTTCTTGCCAAAAAATCCCTAAACCTCAAACGTTGATTGCCTAAAGCACCTTAAGTGTGAAAAATACAGCTTTAGTGTATTTTTTAACTTTTTTTTTCCTGCCAGGGAAACGTAACAAAAGTTTAGGCTGAACCAAAATGAGGGATTTCCTGGTTAGAAGTGATAGCAGGCAGGGTCAGTGAAAAATGAAAAAATTTGATAAAAAGGGTGGAAGAGCAAAAAAAATGTTAAATCTGTATATACATTATTATTTTGATCTTTGTCCACTGTAGCCAAACACCCTTGAAAATTTAACAAACTTTTTGACCCCTACTCACATTGCTTAGATTTGATAAAAAACTAGCCCATCTTTATACTCCAAGGTTATTAATGTAAACCTATGTAAGCATTGTAAAAAAAAAAAAAAAAAAAGATGCACCAAATAAAGAACAGTTCTTGCTTATTTGGAAAGATATTGAGTGTATCTTCTGTCTGTTTCTTACTGCAGTAGTTTTATTCATTTGGAACCACTGATCAATATTAGATAGAAACTGCATATCTTTAAAATTTCAAGTAAACTACCTATGAAAAAAATAAAATCACGCATATATACGTTTGCAGTTCTGGGTAGGGTGCGCGCATGCCGTGTCGCCATTCGAGCCTCGGCTGTCAGTCACCGGGGCCCAGCCAGTGATTATCTCGCCCCAATTGAAGAAATGTTGCTACAGGTGCGCAAAATCACGCATATACGCATTTGGCAGTTCAAGGTTAGGGTGCGCGCATGCCGCGTGACCATTCGCACCTCGCTTGTCAGTCACTGGGGTTCCCAGCCAGTATACTCACCGACACCCGGTGATAGCCGAGTATCCGCCACGGGGGGAGAGATCTGTGTATAAACAACACAGATCTCTCACCCCTGTCAGCTCCTGCACACAGCTTTGAATGGCTCTGCAATGGCAATGGAAAGCACTCATAAAGCAACTGTGAAAAACTCACACAGTTAACCCTTTGATCACCCCACATAGTTTAACCCTATCCTGCCCAGTGCCATTAGTACAGTGTCGAGTGCCTTTTTATTAGCACTGATCACTGTAATGGTGTCACTGTGGATGGGTCAGCAACACCAAGTCAGTTTCCCCCCTCAGTTGTCAGAAACTGCTTGGCACAAGTCCCACTAATAAGTTGCTGATCGCTATTTACAAGTCGCTGAAAAAATACGCCGCGTATTATACTGTAAAAAAAATTTTATGAAGTAAAAATCCGGGCGTATCTCTACGGGACTGCTGTGGGCAATTTGTAAACGCTATAACTTTCACTTAAACCAATTAATTTACAACGTTATTGGGGATTCTTTTTTTTAGCAAAGACATGTAACAGAATACAATTTTTGGCCTAAATTTATGACGAGAATACATTTTGATTTTTTAATTTTTTTTTTTCACATGGACATGTTTTTAATAGCAAAAAAAAATAAAAATATTGTTTTTTTTTTTTGCCAAAATTGTCGGGCTTTTTTTGTTTTATTAGCGCAAAAAAATAAAAATGTACAGGCGATCAAATACCACACGAAAAGAAAGCTCTTTATTGAGTTGTGGGAAAAAAGGACGGTAAATTTCATTGTAGGTGCAGTGTTGCAGCGACTGCACGCCTTGTCATTTACAGTAATGCCGCGTCATAATGCAAAAAATGGCCTGGGTCAGGAAGGGGGGTAAATCCTTCTGCAGGGCAAGTGGTTAGTCTAAATCATGCTGCACAATCTGTTTTGGTTCACCTATCTTGTTTCAGCCTAAGCTCCTTACATCTTCTATTTTACCAAACCTAGTCAAGTCTTATGATTAACAGCCTCCAGAGATTAGACTGATTGTAGTTACCGACGCTGGGTGTAGAAAATAAATATAGTGGCTAATATGTTGAGTACATACTTACTATGCATGTTCGATTAGATTCACAGCAGCCTGGATAATAAACATCATGCTCTGCAAGCACTTCTGATTGATAGACTTTTTAAAACCTAACAACAGGAAGTGCCGCACTAAATATTTAGGCATGTTGCCTTCAACAGTATATTTTGCTGCTAGTTTTGCAATAGCAATAATTCAATATATAGCCAGGTAAATCATAAGGTGGCGGAATTTAGAAAGGCATTGCAATCATTCTCTTGCTCCTAATGGCAGCCATACTTGGAAAGATTTTCTTTGTGATTGTATTGTCGATTATATTACTGTCCAGGAGAAAAATACAATCCAAAGTTTGAAAAGATCCCTTCAGCCCTGGAGTTCACACAGATGCTGTGCGGAATTTGCAGCGTTTTTCTGTGCAAATTCTGTACCACATCAGAAATCGCACCCTAGGATCTTTTGACCTATCGGATGTTCAATTGTTGTAAGATTCTCTCAGTTTATGGAATAAACTTCACAAGATCTACAAGATGTCTTATCGATTGAGTCACTGACTGTGGTATCCAACTGAGGATTGAAGTTATCGCTATCTCATCACAACTGTAAGTTTACAGAGATCACGCTATCAATGCTTAGATTGGAGAGACAGAACATGCATGATGTTACATGTCACAAAATTGTATATTTATGGTACTTTCATTGCTATGATATGTTTTTTTTTCACACTGATGATGTCTATTATATGCTGAGGTATACAATTTGTAACTTTTTGGTTGAATTTTAGGAAGTGCACCTACAACTATATGAAAGTAAATTGCTAAAAAAAATTAAAAAACACTTTTTAATCAGAGTATAGCATTGAGTCAGTTAAACTCCAGGGATATTGATCTAGACAGTTAAGTAGCAGAGGGGGTTGTTAATCAGTTTCAGCTGCTTTGGTGTTTAATGAAATTAACAACAAGTGCACTAAATGGGCAACAGTGAGACACACCCCCAAAACAGGAATGGTTTTACAGGTGGAGGCCACTGAAATCATTTTTTTCATACTCAACTTTCCTGACTGTTTTTCACTAGTTTTTCATTTGGCTAGGGCCACTTTCACTTCTGGAAGCATGAGGCCAATACCTGGACCCTACAGAGATTGCACAGGCAGTCCAACTTCTCCAGGATGGCCATACCAATACCCATGCCATTGCCAGAAGCTTTGCTGTGTCTCCCAGCACAGTCATAAGAGCATGGAAGAGATTCCAAGAGACAGGTAGTTACTCTAGGAGAGCTGGACAGGGCCATAAAGGTCCTTAACCCATCATCAGGAGTTACTCTAGGAAAGCTGGATGGGGCTGTAGAAGATCCTTAAGCAATCCATCAGGGCCAGTATCTGCTCCATTGTGCAAGGAGGAACAGGAGTAATAAGCACTGCCAGAGCCCTACAGAAATGACCTCCATCAGTCACCTGGTGTGATTATCTCTGACCAAACAATCAGAAAGAAGAACTTTTCATGAAGATGGTCTGAGGGCTCTGACGTTCATCTAATGGGCTCTGTGCTCACTGCCTGGCACCATAAAGCTCGATTGACATTTGCCATTTAACCACCAGAATCGGCAGGTTCCGCCACTGGCGCCCTGTTGCTTTTCACAGATGAGAGCAGGTTCACCCTGAGCACATGTGAAGACGTGAAAGCATCTGGAGAAGTCGTGGAGACTCATTATGCTGCCTGTAACATCATTCGGCATGACCATTTTGGTGGTGGGTCCACTGATGGTCTAGGGTGGCCATATCCATGGCGAAGGACACACAGACTTCTACAAGCTAAACAAATGGCACCCTGACTGCCATTAGGTATTGAATCACTTGGCCCCCTGTGACTCAATACGCTGGTGCAGTGGGTCCTGGGTTCCTCCTGGTGCATGAACAATGCCTGACCTCATGTGGCAAAAGTATGCAGGCAGTTCCTGGAGAATGAAGGAACTGATACCATTGAATGGCCCCCACGTTCACCCTGACCTAAATCCAATAGTAACTCCTCTGGGGGATATCATGTTTTTCGGTCCAACCGATGCTGCCAGTGGTTTGTACCTCAGACTGTCCAGGAAGCTCAGCGGTTTTCCTGGCTCCAGCCAGATCTGGGAGGAAATACCCCAGGTTACACCATCTGTCCTCATTAGGAGCATGCTTCGTCATTGTGAGGCATGCATACAAGCATGTGGGGGCCATACTATACTACTGTGTACCATTTTGAGTTGCTGCAAGGAAATTTCAGCAAAAATGGACTAGTCTGCTGCATAATTTTTTCACTTTGATTTTCTGTCCTTTGAATTCATCCCCTCTGTAGGTTGATCATTTTCATTTCCCTCAAACGATGGGGCATCCTTATGTTTCCTAACAGGGTTACCCAGTCCATATCAGTATAGATATCCAGCATGATATTTTTCTCATTGAGATTTGATGTGTTTTTCAAAGTGTTTCCTTTTATTTTTTTCAGCAGTGTATCCGTTGAAGGGTGGAGCTTTAAAAGCCTATACAGTTTAAAAACCTATACTGCTCAAAAATAGTCTAGTGAGGGGCCAAAGAATAGTCACCAGTACTGTCTAGGGCAGCATTTGCCTTGCTTCATTTGAGCTAGTTTACACTAGCATTGCACCTCTGAAGAACGATCTGCATGGATCGCAGTTAACGTTTGGACAGGCAGATAGGAGGCTTTATGTGCCCTTTTTTTAACACCTAGGCATCCCACAGGGGTTTCATTCTTGCTGCTGCCACCAAACAAAGCACATAGCCCTGTCCTACTGTCTAGTGGGAATGGTTGGGAGGAAGGTGGAAGAACGCTGTGGTCAAATGTTACTAAACCCAGGACCCTGCATTCACTAAATGCAGTCTCCCACAGTACACACTACATGGAAATGCAAATATTTTAGTAAATATAAACTACTAAATACCTTTTCTCATCAGCAGTATATAGCAGTCTTGTGACGTCTATCAGTGTCTGTCTGAGAACAGGATAATCTTGTAGAAGGAGTATTCATTCTCCTCTAAACTGTCCTAACTGAGGCTGCATAACCCCTGACCCTCTGTCTGGACAGTGCTAATTGGCCTGTCTTAAATCAATATCAAAAACAAATAAAGCTCTTATCTCCAATAAATGTTTCCTCACAAATTCAATAGGATGTAGATGAAAACAATAAAAATAAGATAATTAATATATGCCGTAATCTCGATATATCAATGCTTATGCATATGTTTTGTATTATTTAAACTACTCGTGAGTAGACCAAAATAAATCAGTGAAATATAAAATAATTATTATGATTACATAAAAAAAATAAAGTGAGTGTGTCTATTGCAATAGATAATCATGTAGTGATATACTGATTAGAGAACTTCTTTTTTCCATGTGGCCCACGAAACACACACATGCAAAGCAGGTGATCCCATTAAGCCTTCCCCACATGTACTACGTCTTTATGCAACTTACCAAATGCCCATCATAACCAGCATGTTCAATATCTCACATAACAATCATCATATTGAAGCTGGGTTTCACAAATTGTGCGTGCGTATATTGCATGTGATTCGCACCAGGAAACCGCACCATATTCATCCTGTGCAAATCACACGTCTGAATGTTGTGTGTGGAACGATTGGAGACATACATTTGTGTGTGGCTCAAATCGCACTGCATACTGCACCAAAAAAGGTGCAGGTGACTCTTTTATTGGTCCGCACTAGAATCGGATCGCATTGGGTATTCACACCCATAGCAATCACAATTCTAGCACATTGCACAGCATTTTGCAGACCAATTTCAGGGTGTTCTTAATTCAACATACACACCCGCAGCCGTTCGCATTATTAACGGGTGCGATTGGGTGATGCGATGCGCTGTGAATTCGCGACAGAAAAATGCAGCAATATTCCGCACCTCATCAGTGTGAACCCTAGACTCAAGCGGAATGAAAAGAAGCCAGAAATTGCAATAAATTCTGACTGGTCCAGAGAGGGATATCAACGCTCGATACCTAGCTTGGCATTATTTATCTTGACAAGCTCCAACCCATAAAATCAAATCCCATTGGCAACAAATTATCTGTCTACCAAACTGTTTGTTCACCTGATCTTGTGATCCAATCACCCATGCCACACAGGACAGACACCCACTTTTCTCCACAGAATGTTTTAGTGTCCAGTTTTGGTCATCAAGTCTTTTCTGTCTGACACTGAGCAGAACGCAGCACATTATTGAGATTATTTCTTTGCTCATCCCTCCTGTTCATCAGGATTGAGGTTCTAGTTTGACACGAGTTTCACTGCAAATCCTTGGAATTCTCAGTGTTCACAAATTGTGAAAACTTTTGCACTAAATGTTTATTTTGGTTTTATTTTAATGGTTTTTATTTTAATTGGCCTTGTGCTGATCGCATGCATCCTCCCAAAGAAAAAAAAACAAACCTCTCTAGCTTATACACACAAAATTGAGTATGTGCAGAGTGACTCCTATAGACTCTCTGACAATTTTTTTTTTAACAGATAAAAAAAAATTTAAACAGGGTTGGGGACTGGAGGATGTGGAAGGGGAGGATCAGAGAATACAAGATCAAACCAGCTTTTTGTACACAAATGCAGAGGAGTAACCCCTAGGTTTCATAGTGAGTATAACAAGCATGCTTTACTGCATGTTACAGATGGATTTTACTGTTGTGGGTTTAGTAACACTTTATTTTGCTTGCTTTTAACCATACTCCAGCCACAGCGTGTAAAGAATGTAGCCCCTATTTAGTGGTGTCCTACATATGGAAGCAACCATCTTGGTAGGAGTCAGGCATTTTCCTTCCTCATGTCCGACCTATTCCATCTAGTTGACTGGTAGAGCTAATTGAATTGATGATGGTGGTTAAAGTTTTAAGTGTATGACGTATGTGAAGGAAGTTCTAAACTAGGGAAGCTCAGTGAGAGGTAGAAGAAAGTATGTGAGACCCAAAAAAATGAATAAGGTGGAGAAAGCTGGTTGATCCTTGTCATTGGAGGTCCTCAAAATACATATTCCATATCCTACTGGACCCCTGAAAGTGAACAATGAGCAAGGCTTTTTTCAGCTGGAACATGGTGTGGAACTCAGCGATTCTCCCACCTCTTGTTCCAGTCCCACTGCATCTGTGTTTCACACTATCTCCTTGTTAAACACAGAAAGTCAGTCTTTTGTGTTTACTCAAGATGATACCCCTGTCTACTGAGCAACTCCCCCAGATTGGATCTCCTGACTCCACAGAGTGCAGGACAAGAGAGATGCGGTTGCCACGGGGGTTAGCGGTCTAGTCATGGCGCAGAAAGGGTTGCATGTAGGCTGCACCTTCTGCAATCTTATTTTTATACCCTGGTGGTCTGGATGCCGATGCCCCACTGGAAGATCTGTCCCAGCTCAAGATAGAGAGGGGCTAGAGCATCTACAGTGTGTGGGGAAGATACTAGAGCCAACTTGGTGCTTCAGCTTAATCTGCCAACAAAAGTAAGATATGTGAAGATGGTGGGAGCTTGTTAAGGGCGGGGGAGACGATGAGGCAGTGCTGGTGGTGGTGGGGGGGGGGGGGGGGTTCTGTGTTGAGGCCAGAGCTGAAGAGGGGGTAAAAGTGTGATGTTGACTAGGGGATGCAGAGTTGTAAGCAGCTGTGTGAGAGGGTTTAATATGCAATCTGTATGTCGCACACCCCGGAATTATGTTCACTCCTTGTGTAGCACACCCTTGAAACTCTGCATCTGTATGTAGCGCAGCCCCTGAACTCTGCACTCGGTATGTAGCACAGCACTGAACTCTACACATCTGTATGCAGCACAGCCCTGAAACTGCTGCTCTCTTTATGTAGCGAGCCCTGAAACTCTGCACTCTTTAATGTAGCGCAGCCCTGAACCTCTAGCACTCTGTATGTTAGCGTAGCCCTGAACTCTGCTCTCTCTATGTAGCGCAGCCCTTGAAACTCTTGCACTCTCTATGTAGCGCCAGCCCCTTGAACTCTACACTCTCTAGGTAGTGCTGCCCTAAACTTTGACTCTGTATGTATTATAATGCACCCTGAATTCTCGCACTCTGGACCGTAATGTACTCTCTGGCCCCGCTGCCCGGCCCCGATTAGATGCCCCTGTTTTGAACTTTTCTACTTGTTAGATCGAAAATTTGGAAACACCTGCTATATTGACTGCACAATGGCGGATAGTGTGCATTGTGGGGGGTGAGAGGCGGGCGGCACGCTAATTTTGGGGGACATATTGAGTTTCTGACGCTGAACTGTACTTCTGATGGATGTGAAACTCCAAATCTCATAATATGTTCAGTCACTCAGAGGAAGAAGTGACCAGGATCTTTTCCTTAGATGTAATCTTACATTACATGGACACTGGAGTGCTTCTAGGGTTAGTTCTCTATTTATTGAGAATTGCCCAAAGCAAAGGTAGATTTTTCAGGTGACTGCTTAGCCCACAATTTACATACTTGAATGAGTCTGATGTCTATAAGACACTAACTAACCATTGTTAGAAGATGACATTATTTCGAATTTTAAATGTGTTACAGTCTTGGTTAAATATCAAAGCTTGTTGTGTAAGGTGTTAGTAGATGTAAGAGAGAATACAGCAACATAGATAGTTTAAACAAGCTGCATGAGCACCCTTTTAGGGAAACCCACTTTCCTTGAAAGATCAAGCAAAAGCAAATTGCATGCTATAATGATGTTTGTCATTAAGCCAGGGCATTAGGCTGCTCATCTGTACCATGTGATAATTAGCAAACACGTTTTCTATGACGAGAAATTGGAGTAATTATGAGATTACAGTCCATGGGGTTCTTGTTCCTATAACAATCAGTGTTGCCGAGTAAAGTACATAAAAGTGTGAACTCTGTTGTAGTGAGAGAGACTTTGCTGTCATAGGAGAAATAAGAAGAAGACGGTAGTGGAAGTCAAAGGTATTAGAGTGAATCATATCATTAATGACTATTAATTCTCTTAGTGATCGGAGAATGTGTTGTATTTATCAGGGTTTATGATCCATCGCCTCGTTCAGCAGGCCCCTTTCGAACAAAAGATTGAGTAGCATTAGTATTTTCCGTCAATGAATTCTCAATGTCAAAATCTCATTAAAATTTGCTAGGCCATTCAAGAGTACATCATTAGTGCAGTAGATAAGAGGTGCAGATATATTGTAGTGATATTATTCTATGTAATTCATTATGATAGAAAATTATAATAGCCCATACATCTAAATGTTTTATTTTTAGTCGGAACTGCATTCTTTATGTGGTTATAGATATAAAAAAAACCAAACAACTACCAATCTTTAACCACCAACATCCTAAACAATTATCTGACTCCTATAACCGCAGCCGCACTGCTCCACAGCTGCACATCAGCACTTGCTGCCTCTCACTTTCGATTCACAGGTAAGAATGCTGAGAAGCAGTGGAAAGCATAGAGCTCTCTTGCAGCTGTCAGTCAAAACTCCAGGGCAAAGGTAGAGAATGTGGAGGCCTGGCTACTGTGCATTACTTCGCATTTGTGTTAAAGGACTTTTTAAAAGAAAGTAAACAGTAAAACCCGTTCAGGCGTTTTTAGTTTAACTAAATACATCATGCCACAATAAAATGAAGTACATGCCCCAAGTAAACTATTTGTAATAATTCTTACTCTAGGCAATTTACAATCTTTT